>PITA01002457.1:140000-160980 GCA_004023965.1 Spilogale gracilis
TTCTGGGGAAGAATGAGAAAACATTAGCAATGACTGGATTTTTGGCAATTATTTTTCCCTTCTGCTCCTAAAAACATGATACAGCTGCCTGATAGAATAGTTTCTTTTTTTGTGTATCAGAAGGAGGAAAAAGAGAACTACCTTAGAAACATGTTTAAAACACGTGATGAAAATGAAAAGTTTTTTTTGAAAAAACCTCTTAGAATCTATTTTCTTTGTGCCAGGTACCAGATGTTTATGTTGGCAGTGCTTAAGAGGGTCACAGGGCATTTAAAATCACTAGGCTGTGAGGAATAAAATTCCAGGTCTGTTGCACTGAAGATTATTTAAAACTTGTGTTTACCGAGTGGTAACTAGTACAAAAGTACTTGTTCTCTGTGAGCCCTTTTTAAATAGGTACCTTAGAAATACATGATCAATGAAATTGCTACAAAATAGTTATGTTCCAACGGCTGTTCCCAGCTTTACCAAGGTCCCTGGTTGCACTTGAGTCTTCATTTCTTGATGTGAAAAGCATATTGCTTTCAACTTTGTTAGGCATGAATGGCCTTACTTTTGAGCTATTTATTTCATATTAGAGGACATGATTGTATACATGTTATATACATGTGCAGAGAAAGCTTATGTGTCATATTTAGATTATATTTCCTTTGTATCTTCCAGAAGTAGAATTTTGAGAAGAAAACAGGATTTTATACCCCTCTCTATATATAGTCTCTTTAGGTGAGCTGAAGTTCCTTTTCTCACTCAGAAGATTGTATAGGAGGGGGTGCCTGGGTGGCTCAGTTGGTTAAGCCACTGCCTTCAGCTCAGGTCTTGGTCCTGGAGTCTCAGGATATAGTCCTGCATCGGGCTCCCAGCTCCGTGGGGAGTCTGCTTCTCCCTCTGACCTTCTCCCCTCTCGTGCTCTCTCTCACTCACTCTCCCTCTCAATAAATAAATAAAATATTTTTTTAAAAAAGAAAAAGATTGTACAGGAGGAATAAGTTTTCCTGGACCTTCTTAGGGTCCTTATGTGGGTCTGAAAATTAAACTGACAAAGCTTAACAGGAGAAAAGTATACAGATTTATTTAATGTAAGTTTCTGTGACATGGAGACTTTTGTAAGAACTGAAGACCCAAAGAAACAGACCTGAGTATTTTATGCTAGGTTTGATGAAGAGTATACAGTTGTGTAGGAAGATGATAGGATAAGAATATGAGGTAATTATAGTAAACCAGAGGAAACTTAGCGAGGCCTGTTAGAATTCTTTTCTGTATCCCTTTGTCTTTGGAGATAGGGATACACTTTTCCTCTTGGTGTAGGGAAGGCACCTTCTATATGAAATTTTTATGGCCTGTTTCAGGGAAGAAGGGCCAGGAGAAGGTCAGCGTGACCTTCTTGCTTGTGCCATTTTCTCAGATTCCTTCAGCTTAAGATACTCAGTATGCCAGCCTACCTTTTTTTGGGAGTAGTACATCCTGAACCCAGCTAGGATAATAATGTTAATAATTGCATTAAAAAAATGGATTTTAGAAAATAAAGCTTGGAAAAATAAAACTGGTTTTTACAAGAGTGCCTATTTATGCTCATTATATTATTTTTTCTTCTGTTTTGGTGGATATAGCACTATAAGGTATTAGATTGTGACCTTACTGAGCTTTTTCAAAGGATTTTTAAGTATTTTTTTGCTGTAGTTATATCATTAGCATTTTATTCAAGAAATTTGAAGTTATTTATAAATGCAATGGAATTCAGGTTTTCTAAGCTGCATTTTCCTGTTCTTGTCTGAAGAAACTAGTTTCTTTTTCTGTAAAAAAGGAAATATTTTAATAGTCTAGCAGTCAGGAAAAAAAATTGGGAGAAAATAGGCCAGTATGTCAGCAGTTGCTGCTTCTGAGTACATAATCTGGGATTATGAGTAATTTCTGGGTTTTTGTTTTGGTTTTTTTTTTGGTGTTTTTTTTTTTTTTTTTGTTTTTTTTTTTTAAGATTTACTTACTTTAGACAGAGAGCATGAATGGGAAGGGAAGAGGGAGAGGAAGAGAGAATCCAAGCTGACTGTACCTGAGCACAGAGCCCCATGCAGGGCTCAGTCTCATGACCTGAGCCAAAACCAAGAGTCAGGTGCATAACTGATTGCCACTCGGTCATCCCTAATTTCTGTTTCTTTATGCTTTTCTACACTTTCAGGATTTTCTATAGCTAGAGTATATTGCATGTAGAGTCAGAAAAAAGGAAAAAATACACATACACTAAGGAGTCCAACATTGCCTATTCTACTAATTACAGAACCTGGAACCTTGGTTCTAGGCAATACAAAAACAAAGCCCTGTTGATGTTAATATAGCTTTCAGAGCTACCTGTTGTTTGGATTGGTAGTACATACATTCACAGACAAGCTTCTTAGGGAGTTTTCTGTTGACCAAAGGAAACAGTTGTGTTTAGCACCTAAATGGCAGAAAGGGCTCACCATTGTCATTAATACCACATCTACTTCCCGTGTGTGTGTGTGTGTGTGTGTGTGTGTGTGTGTGTATGTATTCTGTGGACATAGGTTTATTATATTTATAATGCTCATTCAGTGTATTTGTGCAGTGGAAATGGATTCACAAGGCAGTGAGAGGTATCATGGGATAATTTCATGGTTTCCTCTATCAAATTTATATGGTTCAGTGGACAGTGCAAAATGAATACCTGTCTACAGAGTGGATGCACTTAAGATTCCCTTATGATTCGGGGCACCTGGGTGGCTCAGTTGGTTAAGTGACTGCCTTCGGTTCAGGTCATGATCCTGGAGACCCCGGATCGAGCCCCACATCGGGCTCTCTGCTCAGCTGGAAGCCTGCTTCTCCCTCTCTCATTGCTGTGTTTCTCTCTGTCAAATAAATAAAATCTTAAAAAAAACCCATTCCCTTATGATTCATAAAGTCCTTAGATTTGTTTTGAATGTTACTTCCAGTTGGTGGAATTTCTTTAGACCATAACATGCTACAGTTATTTGAAAAAAATTCATAGAAAATTGGTGTTTGAACCCTGAAGATTGCTTTGTTACTTTTTAAGTGTGATCTTGGGGCTAGTGCTTTTAACCTCTGAACTTTGCTGTCCTCATCTGTAAAATGGGGATAGTAATAATGCCTTCTATTAGAAGCCATTAGGGGATATATGCAAGTCTTTTGTAAATCCATATACATTTCATTTATTGACTAAGCTACTCTTGGCAAACTACCTAAATTTGAATGAAGGTGAGTTGGATCACATTCCTGAGTTCACAGCCGAGAGCCAAATTGCATTTGTCCATTCTGCTTAGAAAAGGGGAGGTCAAAGATACAGGGTTTTAATCTTTTTGTTTTTTCTTTCCAGAGGCTATGCTTACTCTAACCCCCATAGCTTCCATTAAAATACTCAAAAATAATTGTTTTTTTTCCTAATGACTTGGCAGAAATTTAGAATTGAAAGAAATTAGTAACAACCAATCTTTCCTTCATACTTTGAGATCAACGGAAGGGATTCTTGGGTCTTGGAGACCAAAGAAAAAATCAGCAGGAATGCTCAGGGTGAACTGAGGGATTGCAGAGCTGGTAATTACTTTCATTGAGCTAAAACATGAGCTTAATACATGGAATCAGAGTAGATGAAAATCAGGATTTGAAGCCCTGCCCCCAGGGCTCTGAGGATATCCCACATTTTTCTTCTGGAGACAGCCTTCTCTTTGGTGGGATAGCTCTCCTTTCTTTCCTGGGACTTGACATGGATTTTCATGCCCCATCCTGCTAGACCTTTTGTTTTGCTTGTCCTGGTTAATTGTTGACAAATATATATATTTTTGTTTAGATCAGCCAGCTTTCGCGGTGGGAGGAAACCCCCGTCTCTCAAGAGTTTTCAGCTGGATACCAGATATTGACAGATTGCATTCATCTTGTGGTTCCAATTTGTAGAATGATGAAGCTTTAGCTTTTGAACTTTTGGGACCAAGGAGGTTTCTCATTCATTCATTCATTCATTCAAGATTTATTTGAGAGAGAGAGAGAGCAAGGAGGAGCAGGAGGGACAGGAAGAGAGATTCTCAAGCAGACTCCACACTGAGTGAGAAGCCAGACATGGGGCTTATCTCATGACTATGAGATCATAACCTGAGCTGAAGCTAAGCGTCAGACACTTAACCGACTGTACCACCCAGGTACCCCTAGAAGGTTTCACTTTTAAAGCTAACGTGTTGATTGTTCATTACTTTAAAAGAAATGCCACAAATGCAATTTGGCTCTCAGCGGTGAACTCAGGAATAGTGAACCCATAGTGAGATCAGTGACGTGATTATTTAGTGATATGTGCTTGCCCCGAGGGGGCACATACATATATTTTCAAGTGATAGTCAAATCCATAGTGCATGAGACTCCTGTAATCTACAATTAGATTACAGCTGTCGGCCCCAGCTCTTCTATCAAATAGTAGAGAATTAGATATCTAGAGAGAAATAACTATTTGCAGATAATTAGAGCCAAGAATGGATTTGAACTCAAGTTTTCTGGGTTCAATTTGCTTATTACTTTAGGGGAATAAGAAAAGTAGCTACCTTATGGGATTTAGAAAGAATTTAATAAAAAAAAATCTATATTATGAGTTAGGAACAGTAAGTGACATGAAATAAGACTTAAAAAATGAAAGCTATCAGGGCACCTGGGTGGCTCAGTTGGTTAAACGACTGCCTTCGGCTCAGGTCATGATCCCGGAGATCCGGGATCGAGTCCCACATCGGGCTCCCTGCTCAGCAGGAAGCCTGCTTCTCCCTCTCTCAGTCCCTCTGCTTGTGTTCCCTCTCTGGCTGTGTTTCTCTCTGTCAAATAAATAAAATCTTTAAAAAAAAAAAAATGAAAGCTATCATCACTGTCCTCTTCCTATTTACTTTTTGTTGTTACTATCGTTAGTACCGGTGCTCTGTTGTAGAGGCTTTTGCTAATAAATGGAAGCAGGTACTCAATTTATCATGACTCTATTTAAAAGAAATGCCACAATGTTGGGTGCTTTTGACTGCCATATAGACCCATGAAAGGCATTGGCAAAAGATAAATCGTAACTCTAATTTTGAATTTTGTATATTTGTGTATATTAATGGATTAGTAATATTTCAAAGCTTTAGCAAATGTGATTCTGTTGAAGCACATCCTTTTTTTAATACATTTTTTTTACTTTAAATTTATTTTATTTTTTCAGTGTTCCAAGATTCATTCCCCATTCCCCACACCCAGTGCTCCATGCAATAGGTGCCCTCAGTACCCACCACCAGGCTCTCCCATCCCCCCACCCCCTCCCTCCAAGTCCCTCCGTTTGTTTCTGTGTCCAAAGTCTCTCGTGTTTTGTTTCTCTCCCTGGATTACCCTACTTCCCATTTCCTTTCCTTCTCCTACTGTCTTCTGTGTTACCCCTTATGTACCACAAGTAAGTGAAACCATGTGATACTTGACTTTTTCTACTTGGCTTATATCACTCTGCATAATCTCTTCCAATCCAGTCCATGTTGCTACTAAAGTTGGATATTCATCCTTTCTGACGGAGGCATAGTATTCCATTGTATATATGGACCACATCTTCTTTATCCATTCATCTGTTGAAGGGCATCTTGGCTCTTTCCACAGTTTGGCGATTGTGGCCACTGCTGCTATGAACACTGGGGTACATATGGCCCTTCTTCTCACTACATCTGTATCTTTGGGGCAAATGCCCAGTAGTGCAATTGCAGGGTCATAGGGTAGCTCTATTTTTAATTTTTTAAGGAATCTCCACACTGTTTTCCAAAGTGGCTGCAGCAACCTGCATTCCCACCAACAGTGTAAGAGAGTTCCCCTTTCTCCGCAGCCTCTCCAACACGTGTTGTTTCCTGACTTGTTAATTTTGGCCATTCTGACTGGTGTAAGGTGGTATGTCAGTGTGGTTTTGATTTGAATTTCCCTGATAGCTAGTGATGCTGAACATTTTTTCATGTGTCTGTTAACCATTTGTATACCTTCTATGGAAAAGTGCCTCTTCATGTCTCTTGCCCATTTTTGGATGGAAGCACATCCCTTTAACAGCAGGGGTTCGTGGAATCATGATTCATGGCTCTGCAGTCTCCTATACTTCCTTGTTTCTGTGCGTTTCTACATGGAATATGTAATATTTCAAGTATTTAAGTTTCCTAATCTGTCAGCACAGAGCTTTCATTTGGAAGACTTCAGTTATGAAATGTATTCTGATGTAATCATTACTTTTTAAAAGATTTTATTTGAGAGAGAGCAAGCAAGGGAGCACAAGCAGGAGGAGTGGCAGAAGGAGATGTAGAAGTAGTCTCCCTCCTAAGCAGGGAGTCCAACGTGGGACTTGATTCCAGGACCCCAAGATCATGACCTGAGACCAAGGCAGATGCTTAACCGACTGAGCCACAAGGGACCCTTTGATGTAATTATTTAAAAGATCAGTCTTTTGAGGAATTTTTGATAACATGGGAATATACTCATATTAATTGAAGAGAAGTAGACACAAACTGTAAATAGTATGACACCAATTTTGTGGCACATGAGAAGATATATAAAGAAGAAATGCTAGGAGGAGATGTACCAAATGGCTAATAATATCATTACCTATTCTCTGGGGAGATCAATAACTTTTTAAAAATTTTTACGAATAGTTTTTTTTTTTACTTTCTTTGAATTACCTGCAATTACTTCTTATACTTTATATGAATTATGTAAGAAGAAAGAAATTAAGTCAGTTGTGCTGTGGTAAGATAGTGATTGATGAATGCCTCTTTGTGTTTACTAGGTCTAACTCTCTTGTATTTGCATTCCGTCTCAAGCAGTGTATATTAGTGGAAAGATTTTTGGGCTTTGGAGTCAGGTTGGTATGGATTTCCAGCCCGCTGCCTTCATTTAAGAGCTTTGGGACTAGGCACATTGCCTCTCTGAGCCTTAGTTGTCATTAAACCTGGATGTCATCTCTTTGCAACGTTTCTTAGTTCTGAAAGCAGCTTGCTCTGAGAGGTGCTCACTAAATATTTCTTCCTTTTCTCCTCCCAACCATTACTCTTAACCTCCCACCCTCCTACCCCACATTCCACAAGGATTAATTCAGGGAATAAAGAAACTTGGAAAAAAGTTTCGGTGTCATACTAATATTTTCAGTGGTTTGCCTTTCCAATCATCTTTTCATTGTAAGTCTTGGGAACCAAACTCCTGACAATCAGGAAGTATTTTACTTCAAAGGATGAGAAAACTGAGCAAACCAAAACCATGGTATGCCCTCTGGAGCACTGTGAGAGCATGCTTCTCCTCTAGAAGTGTCCTGGGAATGTTGAGGAACAGCGTCTCCCTCCACTTCTCCCAGGCAGTGATGTGGAGGGTGTGGGGGGCACTCTGGGGCTGAGGTTAGGGTTTATAATTGCAGGACCGTCTGGCCTTCCCTGAGCATTCTTTTCCTTTCCAGGATTCCTGTAATTGTCATCAGATGGCTCAGTCTCCCAAATGTTTCTGGTATTGCAGTGACTTTTGGAGTGTGTTTAAAAAACAACAACAACGGGGCGCCTGGGTGGCTCAGTTGGTTAAGCAACTGCCTTCGGCTCAGGTCATGATCCTGGAGACCCGGGATCGAGCCCCACATCGGGCTTCCTGCTCTTCAGGAAGCCTGCTTCTTCCTCTCTCACTCCCCCTGCTTGTGTTCCCTCTCTCGCTGTGTCAAATATTTCTCTCTGTCCCATAAATAAATAAAATCTTTAAAAAAGATAAAAAATAAAAAATAAACAACAACAACAACACAATCCAGAATTAGTTTGTGTCTGTTCTGTGGTATGTCAATGCATGCAGATCCTGCCTCTCAGGAATATAAGGAAACCAGTCAGATGTGGAGCCCTCCTTATCATCTTCTCTTGAGCCATCCCAATTTCTTTGCTGATTCTTTTCCACCTGCACTGTTTTAAAGGAAAAAAAAATAAGTGAGGGAAGATGTTGGCAGTAGTCCTCCTTCCAGCTATAGTCAGCTGACATTTTAGTCTGTTACCTTTGGGGACTTTTAGAGTGCTTGCATCTTTTTTTGGGTCTACTAAAGGCCTCAGGGAGGTTGAGAGTTGGATGAGAGAGTGAACCCTGTGAGGAATGAGTCAAAGTCTTGGACCCTGTCTGGGCGTGGAAGAAAAGGGGGCATATGAGACAGACCCTGAATTTCATCTGATAAAATTTGAATGACAGAAACTACTGTATTAATTGGCAAGGCATGTACTAAGGTGGAAAGAACAACCCAAAAGCACAGGGAAAGATGAGATGTGTTCAAGGAGTATGTAATACAGTGTAGTTTATTATTTTTTTAATACAGTGTAGTTTAAAAATGAGGAAAGTTTCGGGGCACCTGACTGGCTGTCAGTAGAACATGTGACTGTTGATCCCAGGGTTGTGAGTTCAAGCTCCCTGTTGGATGTGGAGCCTACTTTAGGGAAAAAAAAGGGTGTGCCTGGCTGACTTAATAGGTGAAGCATGCAACTCTTGATCTTGAGGTTATGAGGAGCCCCGTGTTGGGTGCAGAGATTGCTTAAAAAATAAAATCTTTGGGGTACCTGGGTAGCTTAGTTAGTTGAACATCTGCCTTTGGCTCGCATCACAACCCAAGGTCCTGGGATTGAGCCCTGTGTCTGGCTCCCTGCTTAGTGTGGAGTTTGCTTTTCCCTCTGCCTCTTCCCCCACTTGTGTTCTCTCTCTCTCTCTCTCTCTCTCTCTCTCTCTCTCTCTCTCTCTCTCACACACACACACACACACACACACACACACACACACACTTGCTTGCTCCATTATATTCTGAGTTTTTCAAGGTATTTGAATTTTCCTTCATTGTAGGTCTATAACTGAAAATCCAAATACAGGAAGATCTTGCATGGGGTGTTTTTTGTTTTTTTTTTTAAGCAGATAATCTCTTATAATTTGACCTTCACTGCTTTCCTAGAAAGGCAAAAATTGTCTAAGTGAAAAGACAGCTAATTCTTAAAAACTGGAGTGATTGACACATCTACCCCGTATGTTTTCCCACCCCCTCATTCCATAAACAGAGACTGACTAGAGAGGTGAGGTTGGATAGGATTGCTCAACTGGATCATATCGGGAAATATAAAATTGAAAATAACTGACACAGTTTTTTCTGATTCATGGTGGCTGAGAATTTGTGCTTTTTAAAAGCTAGTTTGCTTTTCTGGCTCTTACTCATCTAACTGGGAAAGTTCATTGCCTTCTGGTGCCCTTGTTGTCTAATGTTGGAGTGTTCTATAACTCACAGAGAATCAGATCTAGATAGTGATGTTAACGGTTGACTTCTTGACATAAAACTGCACTTTTAGAAATGTCATATGAATCTTTAAAAACAATTGAGGTCAACACTGATGTCTACACTGAGAACCATCCCAACTCTCTCTTAGCAAGTGTCTGGGGGTGGGGAATGGGAATAAGAAAGCCATTGGTTTTAGCAATAGTAAGAGATAACTCATGATTAAAATAAGAAAAGTCAGGTCATGATGATTTGATTTACCTTAGCAGTGATTGGTCTAAGAGTGGGCATGTGACTAAGTTCTGGCCAGTAATTTTAAGAGGAACTTTGCGGGGAGAGAGTAGTGACAGTCTCCCATCTGGAATGAAAAACAAATGATGGCTTGGAATTTGGCTATGCTGCTTACCAAGGCGGTGAACAATAGGATGGACACTGAGATAGGAAAGACGGAGCTGGTAACATTGACACGTTGACTACAGACTTGTTCTGTAGAAGAACTAGGTATTTATTTATTTATTTATTTATTTATTTATTTATTTATTTATTTTTTAAAAGATTTTATTTATTTTATAGAGAGAAACACAGCCAGAGAGGGAACACAAGCAGGGGGAGTGAGAGAGGGAGAAGCAGGCCTCCCGCCGAGCAGGGAGCCCGATGTGGGACTCGATCCTGGGTCTCCGGGATCATGACCCGAGCCGAAGGCAGTCGCCTAACCAACTGAGCCACCCAGGCGTCCCAAGAACTAGGTATTTAAAATCAACTGGATTTTCTGGTACTTGGAGTCAGCCACATTTTTATCTAATAAAATGTTTCTGTGCTTTAATCATGGTCCTTTTAGTATTTTCCTTTCAGATTTGTGAAGTAGCTCTTAAAATCTGTAAGTCACACAACCCACATCATTTAAAGTATTTTCTATTTCAGGACATAAAAGACAGATATTCCTTTTTGGTAGGATTGAAAACTAAACCCTTCCCAAAGCAGGTGCACCTCTGCCAGTGAAGTCTTGTTGTTGACCATCTTGTTTCACCAGTGATGGAACCTTGGTGAAGGTGTGATGGGACAATCATGTTTCTGTTTGGTTTGTATTAATTTATTTTGTTTCTGTGTTTTGTAAATTGGATACTCTTTGCTTAGCAACTTTTTTTCTTTTTTGGATTGTTAGGATTGATAAAAGAAAAAAGAAGTGTTGGGTAGTGTCTAAAAATACATTATATTATTAGAGTGGTTATTCAATTTTTAGTTGGTATTCCTTTGGGCTATAAGGTTTATTTGCTGTCTTTGTTGACAGTCCTGTTCCTATATTTAAGTCCCCTCTTGCAGTATATTTTACCCTTGAGTAAAGATTTTATTTCCTAAGATGAATTATAATTAGGACCGCTTGGTACTGAGACGCTCTCTCACTTAATACCCCTAATGAGATACAAATGTTCTAAATGTGTCCTCCTGAATGGATTATATTTTGAGAGGAATCTACTTACTTTAGTTAACTAATCTTTGCTTTCGTATCATACATCCTTATTAGACTCTCATGTTTCTGTTCCATATGGAATTCCTTGTGAAATCAGACCTTAGCAAATAGTATTATTAACTTTCAGGGTCAGGTTACTGAAAATGTCAATGAAATTTGTTGGTTCTACATATCTTGTTTTTATGACACTCTTTTTTATACACTCATGATAAATAATATAATTCCTTCACTATTCTTCCAAATTAAATTTTTTTTTAGTTCTTTTCTGGTATTTATGCTTTTGTACACTAGCATAAAATAATTGAAGATATTTGAACTCCCCTACATACTTTTTTGGCTCCTTTTATAGTTCTGCTTAGCTCCTTGGCTCTCTGGACATTATGCATCTTTTTCCTTTTGCCAGAAACCTGAAAATGTCCCAGTAGAACTGGTTCCTATCTTGAATCATAGTGAATTGGGTTAGGATTCAGTGTTTTACCTTCTCAATAACCATGTCCTTCTGTGGTCTGAGAAAGCAGACAAGTTAGTGAAGAAGTTCTGAAGAACTTGATCTATAGGGTTACACTTTTTGAGTTCAAATACAGGCTTCACTGCTTACTATTTGCATGCCCTTGGACAAGTTATCTGACTTCTCAGTGAGTGCTTTAGTATTCTTCTGTAAAACAGAGACTATAATGCTACTTACCTTGTAGGCTGTTTTGAGAATTGTATGAGAAAATTTAATGAAAAGCTCTTCTAGTAGTGCTAGGCGCATACTAAGTGTACACTTGATGTGATGGTATCTGGTTGAATTTTTCAAAGTGCATTGTAAAGTCTGTTTCTTCTTTAGAGTCTTCACAACCGCTCTGTGAAGAAGGAACTGTTATTTCACTGTATTTTGTAGGGGAAGTCGTAGAGGCACAGTGTCAGTACCTAGCTTTGTTCTGGTAACAGAGTTTGGATTATAATCTGACTCTTCCCTCTCATTTTGTACTTGACTGTGAATAGAATTCTTAGGAAGTTGCCTTGATTTTGTGATGCTATAAGAAGGTGTAGATGGGGGGGGGGGCACGCCTGGATGTCTCAGTTGTTAACCATCTGCCTTTGCCTCAAGTCATGATCCCAGAGTTCTGGGATCAAGCCCCACATCCGGCTCCCTGCTCAGCAGGAAGCCTGCTTCTCCTCTCCCACTGCTTGGTTTCCCTCTCTAGCTATGTTCCTCTCTGTCACATAAATAAAATCTTAAAAAAAAAAAAAGGATGTGGATGGGAAGGGTATAAATTCCAGTTCCTTAAATCTGGCACAGTGGTGAGCTAGTTCATTAATTCTAAAATTATTTGTTTATTAAATATAAATAATTCTTAGTTTTCACAGTTCCTGTATGCACAATTTTCAGTTATTATAGTTACTTAAGTAACATCGGTTTCCAAAAAAACCCACAGTTTAAATTTTACTTATAATATTTGCTATGAATAATTGTTATTTGGTCCTGAACAGATAGCAAAGCATGTGGCTGTGTTGTTTCTTGTCTCATTATAACATTTCATAAGAAGAGATGATGCAAAGAGGGAATGGCTGACAAAGATCAAAGTTGCAGCAAAGAAATGAAAAGGTGATAATGTTGGAAATGAAATTTAAACCACCTGTAAAGGGAAGTCTGGAAAAAATAGCTGACCATGGGAATGCCAGCACTTCCACTATTGTAGACACTCAGTACATGCAGCCAGAGGAGCTGAGCAAAGAGTAATTTATCACAAATTAGGAAGGTGGCTGTGACTAAAAAGATGAAGGCCTAGCAGAGGAAACGATGCTGGCCAAAACCGTCACGTGAAAGGAACTCCTCAGAGGAATCCTGTAAGACACGAACACAGAGGATCAAATGCTGGAAGCTGTTTCAAGCTTGGGAGTATACCAGTTCACCAAGGTGTCAAAAGATGCTCGCCTGGTATTTTCATTTATTTATTTATTTGTGTGTTTATTTATTATTTTTCAAAGGTTGTATTTATTTGACAGAGAGAGAGGGATCACAAGTAGGCAGACAGGCAGATAGAGAGAGGAGGAAGTAGCAGGCTCCCTGCTGAGCAGAGAGCCAGATGCCTGTCTGGATCCCAGGACCTGAAGGCAGAGGCTTTAACCCACTGAGCCACCCAGGTGCCCTCGTTTGATATTTTAAATTATACAGTGAGAAGACAGCCTTATGAATGACTCTTAATTATTTTTAGTAGAAGGAGAAACTTTAATTCTCAAAGTTTCGAGTACTTAAATTTAGAGTATACTAAATAAATGTTTTTTTCCATTTTCCTATACATATATAACTGATAACTTTTTTAAAGATTTTATTTATTTATTGGACAGAGAGAAACACAGCTAGAGAGGCAACACAAGCAGGGGGAGTGAAAGAGGAAGAAGCAGGCTTCCCACCAAGCAGGGAGCTTGATGTGGGGCTCAATCCTGGGATTCCGAGATCATGACCTGAGCCGAAGGCTTAATGACTGAGCTACCCAGGTGCCCATAACTGATAGTTTTTAACACTCTGACAAAACATGTTAGAGGTTGTAGAAAAATAATAATTTTCCTATTGATGATTAAGGTTGCTTTCCGTGGTTTCAGCTTGCATAGTCATTTCTGTGACTGCAGCAAGAGCTGCCTGTATTTTTTGAGCCAGGGGGGCACTTAAAAGTGGTGGAGATACACTGATGCCTGATGAAACGTTTGTTCCAGTACAGATTTTGGAGTGTCTGCCCATGTGCCTGGGTGCATACACACATGTGAATAAAAGGGAGTCCTTTTCCCCAAAGAATTCACATTTCAGTTATTTGATGAAAGACCAGATTATTATGTCATAACATATGCCTATAATATATATAATACATTTCTTTGAGTGCAGCGATAGGGAAATATCAGGCGTTATGAGAGCCTAGAGGAAGGGCATCCAACTTATTAGCTTGGGAATTTGAGAGGTGGGAGAGACAGGGAGACAGCCTGGAGGACTTAGGAGTTAATTGGGAAAAGCTGTGTTAAAGAGTGAACCAGTGGTGAGAAGCTTGTGTGTGGAGAGTATAGGATGTTTGAAAAAGTTAATTTTTGCTGGAATGTGGAGGGCTAGATGGGACAGATCAACAGTGCCATGGAACCTGTAGGCAATGGAGAGTCCTTGGGGTTTTCCCCAGTTTTTTTATATTAGGTTAGAATTTATATAGAGGAAAATGGACCCATTTTAGTGGATAGTTTGATGTGTTTGATATAAGGCCTGTAACTACCAGCAGAGTCAAGACAAAAAACATTTATATCATCCCCTCCAAAATCCTCAGTGCTTCTGAGAACTAAGCCCTCTTCTCATTCTGGCAACCGCTGATCTATTTTCTGCTCCTATGGAGTTAACGCCTTTTCGAGAATGTCATATCAATGGGATTATACAGTGTGTAAACTTTTAAGTCTGGTTTCTTTCTGTTAGTATAATACTGTTGAGATTGATCCGTGTTGTTGCATGTAAAAGCCTTTAGGTTAGAAGCAGGAAGTTTTTCTGAGATTTGATTGGGGGATGGTTTTGTAGAGGCAGTTACTCCAAGTTAGCCAGGTGCCAGTGGAGGAGAGTTGCAAGGTAGGGCTTGCTTTGAGAAGTGCGTCGGAGATGGACCTGGTCACAAATGAGGCTGGATACGAAGGAGTAACAGCAGATGGGGAAGAAGAGACCCTATATGTTGGATGTGTTGGATGTGTAAGTGTGGGATCAC
The DNA here is from genome assembly GCA_004023965.1 of Spilogale gracilis. Classification (NCBI taxonomy): domain Eukaryota; kingdom Metazoa; phylum Chordata; class Mammalia; order Carnivora; family Mephitidae; genus Spilogale; species Spilogale gracilis. The sequence continues at coordinate 154,435 of PITA01002457.1, forward strand.
CTTGAGGTGAAACCCAGCAGGAGGTGGGCATGTGAAGAAGTTGATTTCCTCCCTTTCTTATCCTTTGGTCTTTGCCAAATCCAATTTGCTAAACATTGACTTTGCTTGATGAAAGGGCTCCCTTTTCTGTTCATCCTACCACATCATCATGAAAAATTTGCTCCCAAGGTCTTGCTTTGGCCTCTTGCACTGTTACTGAACAAATAGGTCATTTTTTAGAAGAATATTTTCACCAAATAGTTATCACATAACTCCGTTCATCTGCATTTACCCATTGTTTTCCATAGATGACTCTATAAATGTTTCTGGAGACACCGTGGTCCTTGGAGCTGGATATCAGAGTTCAGTAGTCATGAACCAGCCCCAAGTCAGGGATTCTCTTTTGTTCTTTTTTCCATCACAAGGGGTTCTCTTGGGCTACCTTTTTTAAGGTACTACATTTGAACCAATTTGAACCTTAAGGGATGGAAGTAGTAATGAAGGAGCACAGTATTATCTGTGTTTAAGATGTGGCTGACTGACTCATTTTCTGTACCAGCTCTTGATTCAGGGATTCAGTGACACAGATCCTTAGGCTGCATCCAAGCTAATGGGAGCATTCTGTGCTTCAATAATGTCTACATCTGGGCTAGGAAAGGAAGCACCCTGGAAGGCGGTGGGCAGTTATTTACCCCACTGATAAAGAACTTTTCAGAAAGATGATTTACCATACAAAGGGGTATGATTTGATTTACCATATCAAACACCCTGTACCTGAAAGGTATTGCACACAAAATTGTCTCATGGCCATAATTATGGCTAACACAGCATTTCATAGTCAGGGCAGCTCCATAAGGTAGATAGTATTTTTAAAATTTCTTACGTATGGGGAAACTGAAGGACAGAGAGGTCAAGTAACTTTCTCACAGTCAGACAGGTAGTTCTGGTAGAGCTAAAATGCAAAGTCAAGCCATGTGGCTCTAGAGTTCATACTCTCATGTACACCATGCTGTTCTTAGAGTTCTAGAATGCTACCATGGGAAGGACTCACAGGAATTTTTTTTTTTTTCCCCTCACTCTTTGTTTTATAGTTAAGAGCAATGAAGGCTAGAGAGGCTCTGATGCCTCACTCAGGATCACATAGAGATGGTAGAGGCAGACCTGTTTACAGGGCTCTTGCCACTCTTGCAAATTGTATACCTTTGTCTTGGTTGCTTGTCAGTTTTGTATCCGTGAAGAATAACATTGAAGTAGGCAGACTGGCACAATTGGTGTTTAATTCCATCCTTTTCCTTGGCCTCCGTTCTCTCTTGCCTGGGAATGTTCTAATTGGCTTAATTCCCATCCCCTCTGTTACTTTATTATTCCCAAGGGAGCCTGGAATCACAATTACTGTTTTCGAGCCTGTCCTGTTTGATCATTGTCTGATTTTTGTTCTTTCCAATCTCTTTTCAGTAGCAGTTGGGGAGGGGAGAATCTGTCCAACCATCTGGGTGAGAGTTGAGTCTGGGGATGGGAGAGGGGGAGGGGGACTCTTACGGGATTGAGGTTATTGCACTGCAGGTCACAGACCTTCCCTTAGGGGGCGCTGCCCTTTGTGATTCTGCTCTTCCTGCTTCCCCCATTCCTACCAGAGTTTACCCGTCCACATCTGGAGCAGCACATCTACCTGCAGTTGGAATTCAGAGCTAGAAAGTGCCAATGAATTTGCTTGCCCCAAGCACTTACTCACACGGAACAGGGCATCTGGGACAGAGAAGGGAGCTATTGCCTAAATAGTTTACATTTTATATTTGTTTTAATTTTATTTTGAGGATCCACATTTAGGGGAATAAATTAATTTTCTTTAACATTTGTTAATCGTTCTTTTACAAAAAGTCCCTTCATGTAAGCTTATTCAGATAGAGACTGATGTTTTTCTTCTGTTTCCTTCTTTTTTCCTCCCTTCCTTCCTTCCTCCCTCCCTTGTATAGTGGGTTTTTATATGTAAAAATGTAACTCCTGATCTCTTCTCTTCCACCCAGAATAAAGTCGAATATTAATGCATTATGGTCACCATTCTCCAGTGGCTTACTCTTTCTCTACATTCTCTATAATTAAAAATGTCCTTCTCAGTTTCAACTCAAAATACCTGAAAAGACCTCCTTGTTTACTTAAGAGAAAGCAAATTTCCCCAGGTAAGTTCCCATATGTTTTCTGTAAAAACTGGCACACATTTCCTTTTTATTTTACCCCTGTCCAATGAGATTCTTATAAGAGTAATCAGCCAGTCTAAGCCACTCATCTCTTTTTGCCTGCATTTTTTTGGGCAATTTTAACTCTTGGTGCTATGCAGAAAGGTTTGCTTCTTCCCATTAGGCAGAAGTGCCAAATTCCTGAGATTGCCACCTTCAGTTCAGATTCCTCAGATGGCCACTGAGCCCTGGGATTGTTCTGCATAGAGGCAAGTTTCCCTTCAAGGCCCTGGAAAGGGCCCCAGAAAATGTGTTCATACTGTCATGCCTTTTTCTGAGGTTTGCATTTATTTTTGTGCTTTCTCTTAAAGAGGGTCCTCGAGAGCATATAAGCTTTAGTAAGTCTTACCTAACCTGCATATGCTCTTCAGTAGTTTCCTTCAAAAACTATGGAGCAAGAGCTCTATGAGTTTAGTCACCTGATCTAGTTACTTTCTCTGTGGTCTTCCAGTTCTTCTTTTAATACTTCTAGTTCTGGTCTCTGGAAATGGGGAACTGCTTTTCATCCACAGTGTCCATCAGGAGGTAAAAGCCCCAACAGAAATTTTGCCAGAGAGATACTTTAAGGCTTAGACAATAGAGTTTTACATGGACACAGATTTACTTAGTAGAGAGTTGTGCTGGGCAAAGATGAGTTTAAGGTTCTAGTTCTTTCTGTAATAGACAAGCATGTGTCTTCCTCTGGAAAATACACTGGAAGTTGTCTCTCTGAAATGCACTGTAATGTCAGCTTGTACACAGGAAACTTAACCCATCTCTAGAAGTGCCCATCTTTCTTTGGGTCTCACATGTTCAGATACCTGAGTAATCATTTTCTTCCTGTTTCCTCTCCCACTCCATTTGCTGCCAGATCCTGAAGAAATTTGTTTTAGATTGCACTGTCTCTTTGAACTATCCTTTCTGGGGCGCCTGGGTGGCTCAGTCAGTTGAGTGGCTGTCTTCAGCTCAGGTCGTGATCCCAAGGTTGTGGGGTGGAGTCCCACATCAAGCTCCTTGTTCAGCAGGGAGCCTGCTGCTCCCTCAACCTCTGCCTGCCACTCTGCCTGCTTGTGTGCACTTTCTCTCTCTCTCTGACAAATAAATAGTAAATAAAATCTGGGGGGAAAAAGTCTTCCTATGATTACTTGGGAGTTGGATGCAAGTGGTGGTTTATAAAGTGAATTCATATCACTCCTTTACTTTTTTTTTTTTTTTTTAAGATTTATTTGACAGCACAAGTGGGGGGAGTGGCAGGCAGAGGGAAAGGGAGAAGCAAGCTCCCTGCTGATCAAGGACTTGCGCTGGATCCTATGAATCTGGAATCATGACCTGAGCCTAAGGCAGACACTTAACTGACTGAGCCACGCAGGTGTTCCTCCAGACTAGATTTTTTAAAAAAAAGTCTTGAAAGGTTCTTTGTCTTATTTATTTTCAGTGGTGGTAGGTGTCCCAAGTACTCAGTGAAAAGTAGCCCCAGATTACTACAAAGACCTTTGGGAACAACGCACTCAGCACATGGAACCCACATTATCTGTGTTCCCCACCACACTGTGAGCGACTCTAAAATGGGCACTATGTTCTTTGAATCTCCATTGCTAGAACAGTGAGGCAGCGAAGTCTCTTGGACTAAAAAGATAGTCACATGTGTTTCTTATTCCTGTGGTGCTTTCTTCCATTCTTTAAATAGGATCTTTTTTTTTCTTATTCTTTCTATCTATCTATCGATCTATCTATCTATTTATTTATTTATTTTTAAAGATTTTATGTATCTATTTGACAGAGAGAAACACAGCCAGAGAGGGAACACAAGCATGGGGAGTGAGAGAGGGAGAAGCAGGCTTCCCGCCGAGCAGGGAGCCTGATGTGGGGCTCGATCCCAGGTCCCCAGGATCATGACCTGAGCTGAAGGCAGTCGCTTAACCAGCTGAACCACCCAGGTGCCCCTACGTTGTGAATTCTTAATTCAAGTTTGTCGTATACCTTTTATGATCAAGTGCTAAGTAAATAATACAGAGTAGTGTATACTGTTTGAAGCTTTTATCGACTCTTCCCAAATCTGGAACCTAAGTCAGTATTAAGTGTGTCTTAGAGGTGCCTGGCTGACTCAGTGAACAGAGCATGCTACTCTTTATTTCAGGGTTGACTTCAAGCCCCTTGTTGGGTGTAGAGCTTACTTAAAAACAAAACAAAATGGGGGTGCCTGGGTGGCTCAGTGGGTTAAAGCCTCTGCCTTCGGCTCAGGTCATGCTCTCAGGGTCCTGGGATCAAGGCCCACATCGGGCTCTCTGCTTGGCAGGGAGCCTGCTTCCTCCTCTCTCTCTGCCTGCCTCTCTGCCTACTTGTGATCTCTCTCTCTCTGTCAAATAAATAAATAAAATTTAAAAAACAAAACAAAAAAACAAAAATGAAACAAAAAATGTCCTAATTGGTGTAATTATTTCCTAGGCATGAACTTTGGGTAAATTCGCAGACTCTTAAACCCTATAATATGCAGGAGAGTAAGCTTAAATATAACGTAAGCATAAGTCATTATGATTTGCATAATTTATCTCTTCAATATAAATATTATACTCCTATAATAAAATTGCTGTCCTAGAAGTCAGATTTTGATTATCTAAGTATTTGTAGAACTGGAGGAGGTTTTAGGGTCATGTTTATGTTTAGATTTAATTTGAATGGTAAGATTTATGGTGAGCAGTGTACAAATGTTTTATTTACTTTTCAAAGTTTATGAATAAAAAAGCAACATCTGAATCTGATCTTTGGGAAGCAAGTTCAGGAAATACGATATAATTCTATTTTAATAGTTTCCCTTAATTGCACCTTATTTCTGTTTATTTGCAAATGGCGTATTTAAAACATTAACATATTTAATACCCTGTGATTGAATAAATTTAACTTTCTACTAAGCTCATGCTTTCACATTTTCAGACTCTGGGAACAGGAACACATAAGACCTGTCTTGCTTATATTACTGAACAATTAAACTCCGATGTTTTCATGACATGAAACACACACCCCTAGTTTACTTAGAGTAAACACTTGTAATAATTAGGTATACTTAGCTTCTGTGACAGGATGTTTACTTCTTAATTCATCCATTAATACATAAAGTGTTTTTTTTTTTTTTTCAAAAATGTATCAAGCTCATACAATATGCTACAAAGTATAGTTGATGTAGTGATGAACAAAACAGAAACATTTCTTTCTTGTCCTCATAGTATCTTAGAGTCTGGTAGGGGAGAAAAATGGGAAACCTGGCAACCATAGTATCTTGTGATAAATGCCATGGAACACTAAGCCCAGGGTTCCATCAGCACACCCAGTGCAGGAGACTTCTAGAGTAAGTGACACCTCTGCTTCTTTATTCTTCAGAGTTAGCCTGGTGAAGTGACAGGTTCTAGGAAGTGTGGCTAAAAATGTTCCTGGCACAAGGAACAACAGTGGGAAAAGCCCAGAGTAAAGAGAAAACTCAGCTTGTTGGAAGACTAGTGTATCAAAACCTTAGGCAAGTAAAACTCAGATAATCAGAACTCTTATTTTGGATCAGAACATTTTTCTTCCTCAGCTTACTTTGATGAGAAGATGAAAACTACAAATTTATTGTTTGATTCCTGCCCTCCCATAATAGATATACTGATTTATTTTAGAAAAATAATTTAGAAAATTCAAATTCGAATTATAACTATTATTTAAAATCACTTATAATTTTAACACCCAGAAGTGATAACCTTACTCGTGATTTTGTAACTGACTTTCCTGATTTTTTTCCAGTGCATCTTTAATTTTATAAGATTGAGATGATACTGAAAATGCTATTTTGTAACTGACATTTTGAGCTTAATATAAAAGTTATAATTGTTTTCATAACCTTGGGGGTACTTGTTTAATATGAATTTTAATGCCCATATAGTATTCTGTCATGGACCATTGTTTATTTATAGAGCTCCCATTATTGGAAAGATATATCGTTCCCAAGTTTTTGCTATTTTAAATATTGCTGTAATTAATGTATTTTTATTTAAATTTTAAACCCTTTTCTATTTCTCTAGGGTAATAAAAAATTATGCCTTTTCTACTGTGCCCCTGCTTTTTTTTTTTTTTTTTTAATATTAACTACTTGTTTACCATCATCACTCCTGAAAATCAGTCCAGCCCTGACGCCATGAGGTCTTGCATCTAGATCTTCAGATCTTTGGCATTTAGACCAGTAATTTCCAAGATACCTGCTTGAAGAACATATTTAGAAATGAATCCCATTACAACTATAAAAATAAAAGCATAAGTTGAACTCAATGTTTTATGGCTGGACATGAAATGTAAGGCTAGTGTTGTCACATCCAGTTTTTTTTTT